>CM066329.1:263164538-263179538 GCA_033807585.1 Hydrophis major
TGAAAAGAGAAACTTTTCCCAAAACAACCACAAGTATTTTTAATCAAAAACAATTAAAAAAAAAATTCCAAAAGTTAATACTTTTCTTCCTTCTTCTCTTTCTCTTTCTGGGGTTAATGTTTAGTCAAAGAGGTCCAATTACCATATATCTTTCTTTGGGATTCTAGGCAATCTCCTCCTTTTTCAGCTTCTGCTCCAATTTTTTTTCCTCTCCCTTCCCACTTAAAATGTCAATTTTAAATAATCAGAAATCCATACCTCCAACAAGGGTTTTCCAATTTCTTAAATTTTTCAATATCCAAAAATCCTTTTGTTCCTTAGCTTCAACTCTCAAAACAATTCACTTTCGATGTCCAATATATCCAAACATTTCTGCTGTTTCCATGGGGTGGGAGAGTGAAGAAAAAACGAAAGTTCCCTTTAACAGCTTCTCCGCCGCTTTCGCTCTTCTTAGGGATACAATGTATCCTCCAGCAATTCAAACAGCTCAGTTCCAAGCAATTTAAAGGATGTTACTTGACCCGGCTCAGACAGAACTTTCACTCTTCACACTTCCTCCAGCGCAATCTTACCCAGTTGCTGGCTTCTTCGTGGCGGCCATTGCTGACCGCCGCTCCACCGCCTTGGGAAAAAGGGTTTTTTCCGGAGAAGGGGGGGGTCTGCGACACCCCCACCTCCCTGTCCGACTCCCCTCTCTCTTCAGCTGTCCCTACAGGGCAGCCATATCCCCCTGACCCATCTGGGTCGGGGGTACCTCGACGGCTAGCACAGCAGGAATCGCGAGCTGTCGCGAATTCCTGCTGCCCCGAAGCCACGCGAAACCGGAACCCTCATCCGACGGCATGAATTTTATCGGCGGGACCAGCGGTCGGGCGAGAGTCTCAGCAATTTCGTTGCAGAGCTGCGGCGCCTGGGAGGACAATGTGAGTTCTCCAACATGAGCGAGGCCCTTCGGGACCGAATCGTGCTCGGCCTTTGGGACCCCATTCTTCAAAGTCGGTTGATGGCTAAGGGCAACATCGCTCTCGCTGACGCCATCTCCGAAGCCGCGGCTGCCAACGCAACCCGACAGTCAGCAGACCGCATGCAGAGACCGAACGCTGGGGACCGCACCGCAAACAACAACCCTGCAAGGTCGACCGAGGCCCAACCTGAAACCACCCTTGTTTCTAACACCTCGTCCTCCTCCTTTTCTTTCTTTCTTCTCCTCCTTTTTTGAGGACCTCATAGTTGCATCTGAACATGACATTTCTTGATCTTTCTCTTCCTTTCCATGCATTTGCTGTTTTTGAATCTTAGCCAGGGGCTCTGCCGAACCCCTGCAAACCCCCAGAAGCCCTCTCAGTGAGTCTATTTGGAATATGCCAGCCTGTGATTCTTCAGATCTACTTCAGTACCTAATGATATTCACTTTTCTTCAGACTTGCTATCCAGACAAGCCACAGTGGCTTTGTTTGAGTGAGGTCATCTTATATATCTATAAACTATCTAGCTAAATAAAATATCAAAAGAAGAATCTTTTGGTGAAGCTGAAAATTGTAGTTACTGCTGACTTCTTCCCCAGATTGTGTGATGTCCTGTATTCCTGGGTGTTCTGTCCCCTCATTAGCATTCTTGAGATCCCTGCGCTTTGATTGGCCAAAGCGCGGGGCACTCTGATTGGCTAGGCGAGCCGCACCGATTGGCTCGCTAGGAATCTCCCGCGATTGGTCTATTCGAATCACGGGAGATTCAAAGCGGTGTCATTGGTCGCGGCCGCCGCGGCTAAAGAAATAAAAAGCTGCAAAGTTTCTCCATAGCCCCAGTTCGGTTCCTACTCAATAAAAGAGCTTGATACAAAGTCACCGACTCCTGGCATCATTTCCGAAGACACAACACTGGCGACGAGGATGGGATTCTGATCCTGAACCGAAGCACGTGTCCGATGGAAGCCAGACGAAACTCCACGATGGCGAAAATCGCACCCCCCGCACCCTTCAACCCCGCCAGCGAGGACTGGGAATCGTACTCCGACAGATTCTGCATGTTCCTCGAGTGCAACGACCAAAAGGACGCCACCGGCCACATGAAGTGAGCCGTCTTCCTGACCCACTGCGGGACCGAGGTATTTAAGATGGCCAAAGCACTTGCCAAACCCGCCGACGTGACCGCGAGGGACTGGGACGTCCTCGAGCCAATACTTCGGCGACACTACGCTCCAGAGGTGCCCATCCTCATCCGACGACATGAGTTCTACCGTCGGGACCAACGGTCGGGTGAGAGTTTCAGCGACTTCGTCACCGAACTACGGCGCCTAGGGGGGCTGTGCGAATTCGACAACCTGAACGACGCCCTGCGAGACCGAATCGTGCTCGGCCTGTGGGACCCTGTCCTCCAGAGTCGGCTGATGGCCAAGGGCTACATCACCCTTGCAGATACCCTCACCGAAGCCACAGCCGCCGAAGCGACCCGAACATCCGCCGACCGCATGCGCCGACTGAACGCTGGGGACCGCAGCGGGAACAACTACACTGCAAGGTCGGCCGAGGCCCAACCCGAGATGACCACCCACCAGGGCGACTTCCACTTGGCATTGGGCACTTCTGACGAGGAGGAGGAAATTCACCGTCTCCAGGCAGGCCGCGACCCACGGAACCGGCGGGGTCGTAAGTCGAGGACTAACTGTGCTGGTTGCGGAGGCGACCACCCCAGGTCCGAATGCCGGTTTTTCGAGTCAATCTGCCGGCATTGCAACAAGAAGGGACACATCGCCCGCGTCTGCCATCTCAAAAAGAACTGCAGCCCGCCACGATGGGACCAGAGCGAACGGAGGCAAGAGAGCACACCACCCCGGACCAGAGATCGCCCCTCTGACAACAGATGGGACCGAAACGGACGATCCCTACGAGGCAGCGAGGCCCGGCGAAGAGAGGAGACCCATCAGACGGTCACCATCGGCCACGCCACAACCAATGACTCCCGGAAGGTCTACGTGGAGATAGGCATCGAAGGCGAGCCATGTAAAATGGAGGTGGACTCCGGGTCCTACCTCTCCATGATAGCATGGCAAGAAATAAAACGCTTGGTCCCTACCATCCAAAGAAAAGGCCTAGACAACCAGAGACTAATCGTAAAAGACTACCAGGGAAACCGCATCCCTGTAGTCGGAACCAGACAGTTCAACGTAACATACAAAGGGCGCACCGAAAGGCTTCCCCTGACCATCGTCGATCGCGACCGCCCAAGCCTACTGGGACTGCAATGGTTCGCCCCGCTCGTTATCGCAGTCACGGGAATCGACCACATCACCAACGACAGCTGGGAGCAACAACTAGCCCGGGAATTCCAAGAGGTCTTCGATGGAAACTAGGCAAGTACCGAGGGCCCCTTATATCATTCAGCCTAGACCCAAACGTCCCCCCAAAACGCCTGAAACCAAGGCGGGTGCCATTTGCACTTAAACCCAAGATAGACGAGCAAATTAACAAGCTCGTCAAGCAAGGGGTCCTACAACCCATAGACCACGCCCGGTGGGAGACCCCCATAGTCACCCCGATCAAGCCCGATGGGTCAGTTAGAATCTGTGGGGACTATAAAACCACCCTAAATGGCGCCTTGCAACAAAGCGCTTACCCCGTCCCAGTAGTGCAACACCTACTGCATTCACTGGGAGGGGGCAAGGTTTTCGCCAAACTCGACCTCACCCAGGCATACCAACAGTTGCCAGTTGACGAGGAAATGGCAGAAGCGCAAACCATAGTCACCCACCGGGGAGCATTTAAATGCAACTGGCTCCAATTCGGAGTCAGCGTGGTGCCTGGAATATTCCAAAGCCTAATGGAAAGGCTATTACAAGGCATCAAGGGGGTGGTACCTTACTTCGACGACGTCTTAGTGTCGGCAACCAACCAAGCCGAACTAGAGGGTCGCCTAAGGGAGGTCCTAACCAAATTCAAAGAGACCGGGCTCAAAATAAAGAGGGAGAAATGCCAATTATACACGGAACGGGTTGAATTCCTAGGATATCTCCTAGACCGTCACGGCATTCACCCCACAAACCAAAAAATCAAAGCCATCAAAGAAGCCCCCACACCCAAATCGAAGACGGAGCTGCAGGCATTTCTGGGGCTACTTAACTTTTATAAATGTCTTCCTGCCCCAAAAGGCGACGGCGGCGGAGCCTTTGCATAGGCTCTTGGAAAAGGCGGCGACCTGGACTTGGGGGAAACGCGAGCAAGCCGCCTTCCAGAGAACAAAGGACCTCCTCACTTCGGATGCCGTACTTATACAGTACAACGAGACCCTACCTCTGGCCGTCACATGCGACGCATCACCCTTCGGCATCGGCGCTGTCCTCAGCCATACTCTCCCCGACGGAAAAGAAGCACCCATCGCGTTCTTTTCAAGGACCCTCACCAAACCGGAGAGGAACTACAGCCAGCTGGACAAAGAGGCTCTGGCTATCGTCGCCGCAGTAAAAAGATTCCACGAGTATCTCTATGGCCGGACATTTACCATCATAACCGACCACAAACCGCTGCTGGGAATCCTTGCAGGGAACCGGGCCACCCCGAAAATTCTGTCTCCCTGAATGACAAGGTGGTCCGAGTTCCTGTCGGCCTACAATTACGGACTCACACACAGACCAGGTAAGACGATCTCCCATGCGGACGCCTTAAGCCGCTCGCCGTTACCGGAACCTGACACCGACCCAGCACCCACGACGACCACCCTCAGTATAGAGACTCTACCCAACCTACCCATAACCGCGTCAGACATTGCCCGAGAAACTAATAAAGACAAACGTCTGGCGCGGGTGTTGCATTGGGTAGAGAAAGGGTGACCGGAAAGGGACAATGACGAGTCCGTCAAGACATTCCGGAACCGGAAAACGGAACTCTCGTTACTAAAAGGGTGCATACTATGGGGGGATAGGGTGGTCATTCCAGAAAAACTACAAGGTAAGGTTCTGGAACTGTTACACGAGGGGCACCCGGGCATCGTTAGGACTAAAGCCCTGGCCAGAAGTTACGCTTGGTGGCCAGGGATGGACAAACAAATTGAGACCTGGGTAGCAAGGTGCCAACGATGCCAGGAAACTAGGCCAAGCCCACCCACAGCACCCGTCCTAGAGTGGGAAACCCCAAGGGGACCTTGGTCTAGGATCCACATAGATTTCGCCGGGCCCACAAAAGGACACACCTTCCTGATAACAGTAGACACTTACTCCAACTGGCTGGAGGTAAGCAACATGAGAACAACAACCACGGAGGCCGTGACCAAAGAACTCGGCAAACTTTTTGCAACACACGGCCTCCCAGATGTCGTCGTTTCCGACAACGGGCCCCAATTCACCTCGCTAGAATTCGAAAAATTCCTAGCGGAAAGGGGCATCCGACACGCGCTGACAGCACCGGCGCACCCGGCGGCGAATGGTAGGGCGGAACGGATGGTGCAATTCACAAAGAAAACCATCCGGAAAATAGACCACGGGGAGATCCAGGACAAAATAAATAAATTACTCTTCACCCAACACATGACCCCAAATACCACAACGAATAAAAGCCCAGCCGAACTGTTAATGGGGAGGAAAATAAGGTCCCCACTCGACAGATTACACCCCACGTATAACCCAGAGAAACCCCCAGACTCAACCAGCAAACACCGAACCTTCGCACCAGGCGACCCCGTGTACGCGAAAAACCTAACGGGAGACCCGTTTTGGGTACCGGCCATCATCACACAAATAATGGGCCCACACTCGTACCGGCTACAAACAACAGACGGACGAGCGTGGAAACGCCACATCGACCAGTTAAGATCGAGGACGACCACCCAAGAGACCACTGACGCGCAAACAGGCAAAACCAATCCCCACAACACAAACCAAGGGGGGAGGGAATACCCAGGGGACCAAAACCAAGGAAGAATAAACCAACCACACTTACCGGAAAGCAGCCAGCACAAAACCTCACCAGAAAGAGACAGCCAGGCCAGCTCAACCAACCCAGGAAGATCGAGTGGGAGCGGTGAAACCCGCAGCTCAACCAACCCGGGAAGCCCAGGAGGGAGCTACGGAGAGGGGCCTGGCCCGATCGACCAGCCGGTTCCCACGATGGCATCCAGAGAAGCAGAGACCCCGACCAAACCGGCTGGGATCCAACCTACGACTGAGCTGCGCAGGTCCAGTAGGCTAAGACGGAGTCCCGCCTACCTACAGGACTATGCAACGTAAGGACTAAACCAAGAGGGGAGCGGTGTTCTGTCTCCTCATTAGCATTCTTGAGATCCCCGTGCTTTGATTGGCCAAAGCGCGGGGCACTCTGATTGGCTAGGTGAGCCGCGCCGATTGGCTCGCTAGGAATCTCCCGCGATTGGTCTATTCGAATCGCGGGAGATTCAAAGTGGTGCCATTGGCCGTGGCCGCCGCGGCTAAAGAAATAAAAAGCCGCAAAGTTTCTCCATAGCCCCAGTTCGGTTCCTACTCAATAAAAGAGCTTGATACAAAGTCACCGACTCCTGGCATCATTTCCGAAGACACAACACTGGGAAATAGGAAGAGTCAACAGAAATGAATGAGTAAAGAGAAATTTTTGCAGATTATCTAGTTAAGGTGAACTGCACTTTCCTCATGAAAACCTGGTAGAACATGTTTTTGGGAGTCTTTGAAGTATGAGTATGTGTACTTTGCTTGTTGTAATTGGCAAAACAGACAATTAAAACAGTGATCTCTTGCTTCTCAATAAGTTTTCTTTTAACCATAATTGGGTAATGCATCAACAGTAGTATCTGTACAAAGAACAACTAAATACATTTTTATGGGAAAACATGGAAGGATATCTGGGGGAGGTGGAAAAAGATATAAAACTGCATCTTTTGTGTGTCTGCTATGTTTGTCAGGCACTCCCTCTCTGTGTGGGCTTATTGTTAAGGCTGCAAGTTTTAACAAATGTCCCAAATTACCATTTGCTTTGAGAGGATGGCATTCATCCCAAAGAAATAAAATAAAATAAATAAATGATGAATGGATTTATTTGAAGTACGTTTAAATTAATGTATTCCAAGTGGAAGGCAAGATATAAAATTAATTAAACAAAATTAAGTCCATTGTAGAGCAGACTTGGACCAATTTTATTTCAATAACACTTTCAGTCTATGCATGACAGATACGTATGAAGTGTGAAGTCTTACCATTTTTACAGCTGTCCTGAGAACAATGGCTTCCAGGCCCAAGATTAAGAGTGGTTGTTATAAGAGATTTCCTAACATTTGTTTATCTTTTTTTTTGTCAACCCTGAAACTGGCCTGGCTGAAGCCATCTTGGAGCTTCAGTGCTGCCACACTGGACCTGAGGGATAGGGAGGGAAGATTAGAGTTGAGGGTTGTGTAGTCAAAATAAAATAAAATACTTTCTCTTGGGAACCAAGGATGTTCTGACACCTGGTCGGAGGAAGGAGGAGTGATGTCATCAAACCACTAGATAGCACCTTGATTGGATCATGTGACTGATTGTTTGGGGTTGAGAAAAAAACTTTTATTTTTAATTAGGTGAGCAACCGGGGTGTCTGTCTGTCAGGATTCCAGCAGTTACTCCAATTAAATCATGAGCCTTGAGCCACACTCCCAAAACTAAAGAGTATTTATTTTAAGATAACATTTTATGTCCTGCACTAATTTGGGTGCAGCCAACTCTGAGATACGTAATTCACTGTCACCCTGTTCTTGCTCCCCCCCCCCCCCGGTGTATCATCTAACAAAAAACGTCCATAGCCAAGAGTCATCAATTATGCTCTCCAGTTAGATTTTTTTTCGTGGCAGAAGCTTCAGCAACCTAATCAGTCTTAGAAGAAAATATGAATGGAATTTACTTTGGATTTACCCTGTTGCCTGCTCTTTGAAACTCCACCCCCCCTCCCCGTTTCTGTTGTCAACTATAAAACGTGTACACAAAATGTTTTATCAGTTGACATGCGGGACCTTTCAGAGTCAGCTTTCACTTTTGTACCAATATGATATTTCCAATAAAGCTATGATAAATATGATATTTCCAATAAAGCAATAAAGCTATTTGAGGAATCTACTTTCCTTCAAGTTTTGCTTAATATGGACCTATTACTTGGAACCCTGACACTTTTTAATGGATTAGATGGCTAGATTTGCACATCGCCTTGGACTTGGCTTTGACATATCCTGAACTGCAAAATGAGCACAGCCATTTTGGTTTGTAAATGATGACTTCTGGATTATAATAAGATGGGAATCTATTTATTGCAGTACCGCAGGCTACTTCTGCTGACAGCCGGCTGCCTGCAATTTGGTAGATTGAATCTCACCAGGCTCAAGGTTGATTCAGCCTTCCATCCTTCAGAAGTGGGTAAAATGAGGACCCAGATTGTTGGGGGCAATATGCTGACTCTGTAAAACGTTTAGAGAGGGCTGTAAAACACATAAAGCAGTATATAAGTCTAAGTGCTATTGCTATTGCTGTTGTAAGTGTATTTAGTAGAAAGGTTAGGACAATGTATGAACCCAGTCTAACGTGAGGATTCTTTTGTAATTATATAGATGATTGATCTTTAATTTGTCTGCCTGTCTGTCTATCATCAGGCAATGTGGCCCTGGTAGGTTAATAAATAGAGTTTTTTTTAATTTCTCAGTCTAGGGCTAAAAGAGAGCAACTAGTGCAAACCACCCAATGAATTCCAATGTCTAAAAAGAGTCCCCACACTGATTTTCTCACACCTATATACTGACAAATATATATAGGAAGAGATTGCCGAGGCATGAATGTCAGTGAACAGGGGCTCTTGCAGGAAAAGCCATACTTGATGCACAAGGTATTCATTCTGTATGCAACATTTAATGTATGGATGTAAGTTATGGGCACATTTTGGTCAGAATTTGTAACCAAAGCCCAGTTTTACCTCAAGAATGATTGTGGTATTCTATGTCACCGAGAAGGCAACTTTGTAGGTGAAGATCTTGGATTGGGGTGGTGGTTAGACCTTGTTGTTGTTGTATTTTTGGTCTGTTGTCTTCTTTTTCTCTGATGTTTTCAAATTGCTTGAAACTTTTTGATGTGAGTTCAGCAATTTTTCATGGTGCTGTTAAAGTTTGTTTTTCAAAAATCTGCAATGGAGTATCCTCAGAAGTTGAAATACTCTGATTTTACATTATCCTTACATTATCCTTTTGTCAAGTTTCTGTCCATAAACTCTTTTGTGCAAAGTTTGCCCCATTTCTCTTGCAAGGATTCCAGACAGCAGATGATGGCATCTATCACATTAGAAGAAGTACATCTGAAGGGACTCCCAATCCTGTATGTGTATTTGTAATAGTGCTGGTGGTTTGAATGTGATTTATTGCTGTTGGTAGCCATCTGGGTTTGTTGTAAAGTCTGTTTTGCATAGTGGCATAATTGACCTATTGATTCTTGTTGCTTGTGAAAGTCTGTGTTAAGTTGGATGTTTGAGTGGTTGTCTATATACAAGTAAGTTTCTCCCACCTAGTCTCTGAAAAAGTGAAGTGTATAACTTATGTGCAAGTGTACAACTTATGTTTCAGTGGATTCAAGTGTTGGGTGTAGGTTACAACCATATTATTCTGGTAATAGTGTTCTGTCCCCTCATTTGCATTCTTGAGATCCCCGCGCTTTGATTGGCCAAAGCGCGGGGCGCTCTGATTGGCTAGGCGAGCCGCGCCGATTGGCTCGCTGAGAATCTTCCGTGATTGGTCCATTCGAATCGCGGGAGATTCAAAGCGGTGCCATTGGCCGCGGCCACCGCAGCTTGGAAATAAAAAGCCGCGAAGTTTTCCTATATGCTCAGTTCGGTACCAGCCTAATAAAAAGAGCTTGAAACAAAATTACCCACTCCTGGCTTCCTTCCACGCGGACATAACACTGGCGACGAGGATGGGATCCTCATCCTGAACCGAAGCATGTGTCCAACAGAAGCCAGCCAATCAACGAGATGGCCAGCATTGCGCCACCAACCCCCTTCAACCCTGCTACCGAGGACTGGGAATCTTACACGGACAGATTCCACATGTTCCTCGAATGCAATGATCTGAAGGATGCCACGGGACCGAAGAAACGAGCCATCTTCCTAACACACTGCGGGCCCGCAGTGTTTAAGATGGCAAAAGCGCTAGCCAAACGCGCCGAAGTGACCGAAATGGATTGGAAGGACCTCGAGCCATTGCTCCGAAACCACTACGCTCCAGCCGTGCCCATCCTCATCCGACGGCATGAATTTTATCGGCGGGACCAGCGGTCGGGTGAGAGTCTCAGCAATTTCGTTGCAGAGCTGCAGCACCTGGGAGGACTATGTGAGTTCTCCAACATGAACCAGGCCCTTCGGGACCGAATCGTGCTCGGCCTTTGGGACCCCATTCTCCAAAGTCGGTTGATGGCTAAGGGCAACATCGCTCTCGCCGACACCATCTCCGAAGCCGCGGCTGCCAACGCAACCCAACAGTCAGCAGACCGCATGCAGAGACCGAACGCTGGGGACCGCACCGCAAACAACAACCCTGCAAGGTCGACCGAGGCCCAACCTGAAACCACCACCCACCAAGGCAAACTCCACTCGACCTCGGGCACGTCCGACGAAGAGGAAGACATCCACCGACTACAGGCGGGCTGCGACCAGCGCAGCTGGCGGAGTCATAAGTCGAGGACCGCGTGTGCCGGTTGTGGAGGCGACCACCCCAGATCCGAATGCCGGTTCTTCGACTCCGTTTGCCGGCACTGCGTCAAGAAGGGCCACATCGCAAGCGTTTGCCGCCTCAAGAAGACCCACAGCCCCAGGCGATGGGACCCGAGTGAGCGGAGACGAGAGAGCACCCCCCCCAAGACCAGAGACCGGCCAACAGACAACCACTGGGAGCGAAACGGATGAGCCCAACGAAGCGGCGAGGCCAGGCGGAGAGAAGAGACACATCAGACGATCACCATCGGCCACGCCACAACCACAGACGCCAGAAAGGTCTACGTGGAGGTAGGCATCGAAGGCGAGCTCTGTAAAATGGAGGTGGACTCCGGGTCCTACCTCTCAATGGTAGCCTGGAAAGAACTTAAACGCTTGGTGCCTACCATCCAGAGAAGGCAACTAGAAAACCAGAGACTAATCCTCAAGGACTACCAGGGAAACCGCATCCCTGTAGTCTGAACAGGACAGTTTACAGTGACCTACAAGGGACACGCCGAAAGACTTCCCTTAACCATCGTCGATCGAGACCGACCTAGCCTATTGGGACTTCAATGGTTCGCACCGCTAGGCATCGCAGTCACGGGCATTGACCACATCACCGAAGCCGACTGGGAGCAGCGACTGGCCCGGGATTTCCAGGAAGTGTTCGACGGCACCCTAGGCAAGTACCGAGGGCCCCCTATATCCTTGAGCCTAGACCCCAACGTTCCCCCGAAACGCCTAAAACCAAGGCGGGTCCCGTTCGCACTCAAACCGAAGATAGACGAGCAAATTGACAAGCTCGTAAAGCAAGGGGTATTACAACCCATAGACCATGCCCAGTGGGAGACCCCCATTGTCACCCCGATTAAGCCTGATGGGTCAGTGAGAATCTTCAGGGACTATAAGGCCACCCTAAATGGCGCCTTGCAGCAGAGCGCTTACCCCGTCCCAGTTGTGCAGCATCTACTACACTCACTGGGAGGGGGCAAAGTTTTTGCGAAACTCGACCTGGCCCTAGCATACCAGCAACTGCCGGTCAATGAGGAAACTGCCGAGGCACAAACCATAGTCACCCACCGGGGAATGTTTAGATGCAACCAGCTCCAATTTGGAGTCAGCGTGGCACCGGGGATTTTCCAGAGCCTCATGGAAAGGCTCTTACAGAGCATCAAGGTGGTGGTCCCATACTTCGATGATGTACTAGTATCGGCAACCAACCAGGCCGAACTAGAGGCTCGCCTAAGGGAGGTGCTAACGAGGTTCAAAGAAACCGGGCTTAAAGTGAAGAGGGAAAAATGCCAGCTGTACACAGAGCGGGTCGAATTCCTAGGATACCTTCTAGACTGACACGGCATTCACCCCACCAACAAGAAAATTAAAGCCATCAAGGAAGCCCCCACACCCAGGTCAAAAACAGAACTGCAGGCGTTCCTGGGGCTACTAAACTTTTATAATGTCTTCCTGCCCCAAAAGGCGATCGCAGCGGAGCCTTTGCATAGGCTTTTGGACAAGGCGGCTACCTGGACTTGGGGGAAATGCGAGGAAGCCGCCTTCAGAAAAACCTGCTCACTTCGGATGCCATCCTCATCCAGTACAACGAGACCTACCACTAGCCATCACATGCGACGCATCACCCTTCGGCGTCGGCGCTGTCCTCAGCCACACTCTCCCCGACGGAAAAGAAGCACCCATCGCGTTCTTTTCAAGGACCCTCACCAAACCGGAGTGGAACTACAGCCAGCTGGACAAAGAGGCTCTGGCTATCGTCGCCGCAGTAAAAAGGTTTCACGAGTACCTCTACGGCCGGACGTTTGCCATCATCACCGACCACAAACCGCTGCTGGGAATCCTTGCAGGGAACAGGGCCACCCCGAACATTCTGTCTCCCCGAATGACAAGGTGGTCCAAGTTCCTGGCTGCCTACAACTACGGACTCACACACAGACCTGGTAAGACTATCTCCCATGCGGACGCCTTAAGCCACTCACCGTTACCGGAACCTGACACTGACCCAGCACCCACGACGACCACCCTCAGCATAGAGACTCTACCCAACCTACCCATAACCGCGTCAGACATTGCCCGAGAAACTAATAAAGACAAACGTCTGGCGCGGGTTTTGCATTGGGTAGAGAAAAGGTGGCCGGAAAGGGACGACGAGTCCGTCAGGACATTCCGGAACCAGCAAACGGAACTCTCGTTACTAAAAGAGTGCATACTATGGGGGGATAGGGTGGTCATCCCGGAAAAACTACAAGGGAAGGTTTTGGAACTGTTACACAAGGGGCACCCGGGCATCGTTAGGACTAAAGCCCTGGCCAAAAGTTACGCTTGGTGGCCAGAGATGGACAAACAGATCGAGGCCTGGGTAGCAAGGTGCCAACGATGCCAGGAAACTAGGCCAAGCCCACCCACAGCACCCATCCTAGAGTGGGAAACCCCCAGGGGACCGTGGTCTAGAATCCACATAGATTTCGCTGGGCCCACAAAAGGACACACTTTCTTAATAACTGTAGAAGCTTACTCCAACTGGCTGGAGGTAAGCAACATGAGAACAACCACCATGGAGGCCATGACCAAAGAACTCTGCAAACTTTTCGTGACACACGGCCTCCCAGACGTCCTCGTTTCCGACAACGGGCCCCAATTCACCTCGCTAGAATTCGAAAAATTCCTAGCGGAGAGGGGCATACGACACGCGCTGACAGCCCTGGCGCATCCGGCGGCGAATGGTAGGGCGGAACGGATGGTTCAATTCACAAAGAAAACCATCCAGAAAATAGATCACGGGGAGATCCAGGACAAAATAAATAAATTACTTCTCATACAGCACATGACCCCAAACACCACAACAAATAAAAGCCCAGCCGAATTGTAATGGGGAGGAAAATAAGGTCCCCACTCGATAGATTACACCCCACGTACAACCCAGAGAAACCCCCAGACTCCACCAGCAAACACCGAACCTTCGCACTAGGCGATGCCGTCTACGCGAAAAACCTAACCAGAGACCCATTATGGGTACCGGCCGTCATAACACAACTGACAGGCCCACACTCGTACCGGCTACAAACAACCGACGGACGAGCGTGGAAACGCCACATCGACCAGTTACGATCGAGGACGACCACACAAGAGACCACCAACGCGCAACCAAGCAAAACCAACCCCCACAACACAAGCCAAGAGGGGAGGGAATACCCAGGGAACCAAAACCGAGAAAAAATAAACCAGCCATACTCACCTGAAAGCAGCCAGCACGAAACCTCACTGGAAAGAGACAACCAGGCCAGCTCAACCAACCCGGGAAGACCAAGCGGGAGTGGCGAAACCCATAGCTCAACCAACCCGGGTAGCCCAGGAGGGAGCTGCGGAGAGCGGCCCGGCCAGACAGACCAGGCGGTTCCCACGACGGAGTCCGGAGAAACAGAGACCCCGACCAAACCGGCCGGGATCCAACCTAAGACTGACCTGCGCAGGTCCAGTTGGCCCGCCTACCTACCTACGGGACTACGCAACGTAAGGACTGAACCAAGAGGGGAGGGGTGTTCTGTCCCCTCATTTGCATTCTTGAGATCCCCGCGCTTTGATTGGCCAAAGTGCGGGGCGCTCTGATTGGCTAGGCGAGTTGCGCCGATTGGCTCACTGAGAATCTCCCGCGATTGGTCCATTCGAATCGCGGGAGATTCAAAGTGGTGCCATTGGCCGCGGCCACCGTGGCTTGGAAATAAAAAGCCGCGAAGTTTTCCTATATGCTCAGTTCGGTACCAGCCTAATAAAAAGAGCTTGAAACAAAGTCACCGACTCCTGGCTTCCTTCCATGCGGACATAACAAATAGGTTCTTTCTTTTAATCAAACAGTGTCTGTGGTCTAGTTAGCACAAGACAGTTCTTTTGTTCAAACTTTTTATTTCTTAATAATGAAACAAACTGAACAGATGTAGATTTCTTCTGCTGATTGAGGCAAACCATGAGTCCAAGTAAATCAGTATTTTCCGTTCTTTCTGGAAAATGTTTCATTACATTGAGTTCCTGGACTTTTCAATCCTGATCTGGTTTACTTTTTGGGAAATTTTTCAGAACTTTATAGTGGTTTCAGTCATACTTGGAAGACTGTTTTTTTTTTTTTTTAAGGTAATGTTGAGGGATTTCTTACCCATCTCATCCATCTCATGGTATCTTTCATTTTTCTACATTATCCACTGTACAGCTACATAAAATGCTAAATGAGACCATCTGGAGATTGAGAGTATATTGCCATTAGTGTGCAGGTTTTGATCAGATCTAAGTGAAGCAGTGGAAATGTTTAATCATTCAACACCTGTTT